>JAVMKO010000005.1:98388712-98406212 GCA_032164245.1 Sternotherus odoratus | reverse complement strand
AATATCAAACTTCATTTTAGCATCTGTGTTCTGGATCTAGGAATGTGTGATGTGACCCGCAGCTCTGTTTGGTGTCTCCTTCCCCTGTGTGATTGCAATTTCATGCTAAGGAGAGAGTTTCATACTTTCACAGAGGAGGGTCTGGCTTCTGCTTCATTCTTCTATTTTTTCTAACATTTGATCGTTTCGTTAGTTTAGTTCTATATCCTTTTCACTCCCTAACATTTTGGAAAACATAGTGGCAGGACATCACAATCAGAGCACTGAGCCAGTCGCGTCATTAGTAAGTTCAGGCAGGAGCTATTTTGAAGAAACTTACTAGATTCATGAGCTGTTTAAGGGGAGGGGGTGGAAACAGGAGGTCTGGGATGTGTTGGCTCATCATGTTGTTTCCATTTTCCTCCTGTCTTTTGGAAGAACCAGAAAGCAAATTTCTAGTTTAAAGCTCATCCCATGTGCTGCATTTTATAAGTTATTGTTGCTAAATGATTGGGAACTGTCCATCACCCGCAAGAGAACTTTCCGTTTACTTAAGAAATTGCACGTGTGACAAAGGCAGCCGCTGGAGTGTGGTGGCCGCTGTGAATAGAGGGAGGGAAGGCAATTAGTTGCCGTGTTGTTGGGGCTTTTTACTTGTCAAACTGGAGTCTCGTTGCTTTTGTTATTGCCATGTAAAGGGAAATCGCGGGGTTTTGTTTTGGTTTTAAGGCCCTTAAAGATTGCTGGCTGACACTCTGCACGGGAAGGCCAGATAAGTATAGAAGAGGGGGAATGGGTAGTAGTAAGAAAGGAAATTTGTTCAAATTCTCTCTCTGTTGATAATATTCCCTTAAATCTTTCCAAATTCTCAATGTTGGATTTTTTGTTGCCTTTTTAAATCTTTTTGCAGATTAAGCCACTGCTTAAAAACATACATCACAAAAAGAAACCTGGAGCTATTCAAGGTATCGCTGCATGAAGCAGTGTCTTAATTCAAAAAAATAAAAAGCAAACTTTGTGTGAGTCATCCTACGGCATAGAAGGAAATAAACGTTTGCAACTCTTCTTTCTTTATGTCCACTCCAAAGGTGTAAATCTCACATGACGATGGTAGCTTTCAATATGTGCAGTGTCTTTCTGCATTAACAAGCTCATTCACTAAGGATGGTGGGGGGATGGCTTTGTAATTGCTGGTGGTTATATCTCTTTTATGGTGTTTGCTTGCAGAGTGGTTAAACTTCAGTACAACTTAAAACAAAAAAATTCTCAGAAATTACTGTTGGTGAACTGGCCCCTGTGGATTGCACTTGCTATGAGCTCAAATTTAGAATACAGTCTTTGCGACTATCCGTCTTAGGTGACTATGAATCTTGCAATAATAGTCTACTTGGCGAATTTACAAGATGTAGGGAGACTGTCACTGTTATTCATTTCAGTGATGATATATGGGAATCCTTTTGGTCCTTGCTCAGGGGCAGCTTGTGAAAATACAATAGCTGTGGTGAACTTCTTTAGACACTGGAACTCCACCGATATGGAAAGCTCTTCTTGCATTTGTCTTCTACAGTGGGGGTCAGTTTTAAAAAAAATCTCTAACTCTGGAAGAAACAGGGGGAACCAGTGCTATTGGCAAGCACCTATAAAGTGTCACTTTTGTGTTACGGTGACAAGAAAATATACTTTTTTATTTCATACCTCTCGCCCTAAGAAATTTGTTTTGAGGGATATGACAATCTTGCAGATAAAGTGACTGCCTGATACACTTAGCTGATCATGCTCCCTCACGACCAGCTGTTGTTTCCTCGCTTCACTTAGTGGTACCTGTACAACCTGAGCTGCAGTAGCATTGTCATTGATTTCCAAGGTAACTGCTTTTTTAGCTGTCCTTAGCAGGCATACCTGAGCAGGGAAATGAGTCTTCCCCTCCACAACCCCCCTCCCTGACAGGATGGTGAAGTGGTATATTAGAAAATAAGAGGAGGTTTTTCTAAATTTTGATATCCACAGCTGACAATTTAGAAATAAGACACTTTTCGCAGCCAACATGACAGTGGATTTTGAGCATTCAGAAAGCACCAGGCCAAAAAACTGGAGACATCTTGATCTTTTAAGACAGCTTTTCCAGTACTTTAAGTGAAGGGGGGGGGGGTGGGGGAGAGAAAAAGAGAGAGAGAAAAGCTGCAAGGAAAATAATACAAAGGCAGCACAATTGGCATCTAGACATTGAAGAAAAAAGTTTTTGAGGTTAAGAGAAGGAAAGACAAAGCTGTTATGTACCCGAGGGATGCAATTTTAGTGGGAATGGAAGATTTGAGTGGTAAAGGAGGAGCGCTTGCCTCTGGGTTCTCTCTCTTCCAGCAGTTTGGCTGCTGGCATCTCAATTTGAATTGCTGGGTGAGTAGCACTTTTTCGCGTGTGCGCGCTTTTCAGTCTTGACCACTGAACTTCTTATGTGACTTTTTTTTTTTTTAATTCTGGTCCGTGCGAGGGGAAAAAAAAAAGATAAAGCGGGCACCTCAAGCTGTGACCTTTGTTAGGTACTTTTTTTTCTTTTCTTTCTTTCTTTCTTTTTTTTTTTTACAGTGAGCATTTTTTTTAAGGGGTGGTGGTAGCATGACTTTTCAGTGACACCTTTTAATGCTGTAATAGTTGCAAAACAATGTGAAGCAAGACTCTGTCCACATACAAAGCGGTGCCGTAATCCAAAAATGGTTTGAGGGTTGTTTTTCCCTCCTCATTTTTGTTTTGTGTTTTGGAAAGAGAGAAAATTCCTTTTCTCTTTTTTGTGGGGGAGGGGTTTGCGGGTTGTGTGTGTGTGTGTGTGTGTGTGTGCATATATATATATATATATATATATATATATATATATATATATATATATATATATATATATATATATATATATATATAATAACTATTGAACAATGGTTAACAACAATGGGGAAAATATGAGTGTATTTGTGTGTATTATATATGCAGTAACATATTCACACGGGTAATATGACTTCATCCTATATCTTTCAGTAAAACATTATTTTCGTGGTTTTAGTTCAAAGCTTTCAGGAATTCAGTCCTGTTATTTCTTTTACTGAGAACCCTGAATGTGAAAATTCTTTTGTTTTTAAGGGAAAAGGTTGTTTTGAAGCCTGGCAGGTGTATAAGAATTAGGATTTTGGGAAACGGCATTATTCAACGCTTGAGTTCTAAGAATGAGCCTAAGTTTCTTTGAAAATTATTACAAATATTCGTGTATTGGTTTTTAATCCCTTCTTTTTGTTGTACTTTGTAAAAGCATTTACATTTTATAGGATAGGATCCTTCAAAAACACAGCCCAGGCATGTAAGATCCACATTTTAGGGAGTCCGTATAGAAATGATTCTTCGCTCAGTGAAAGAAATGATGAAAGAAAAAACTTTAATCTATTGAACTATAATTAATACGGAGTAGAATGTGCCTTGCTGCAGTGTTTCTATATTCATAATCCAAAGAACGCCTCATTGGCTGTTTTCTTATATTAGTATATATTATAAAACCTACACCAGCCAATTTAACCAGTTGTACATTCTCCTTAATTATACACGAGAGAGAGAGAAATTATATAGTTAGTGCTTTTAGAAAGCAGCCCAGTTTCACAGGAAGTTTTCTCTTCCTGTCTGCTGTATTGTCACTATCTTTAGGAAAAGAGAGCTATTTTATTCCTTTGGAGTAAAGGCAGTGGTGACTTTCTCTTGATAGTGGATTTATTGTCTTTTCTTCTACAAAGTCTTGCTGCAGTGAAGTGTTGTAAAGGTGTGTAATCTCTTCCAATGGTGAAAATGATAGTTACTCATATCTTTCTTCTTTCACAACACAATTTCTGTGAGACTAGTGAAAAAAACCTTTTCACTTGTATTTATAGGGAGAGCTCTCATTGAGGTTTGGGCAAAAGGCCTGAGAGTTCTGTATAAATTAATTTCTTTCCTTCTACAATATTTTAGTGTGTGTTCAAATTCTAACATACATGGCCCCACAAATAAACTTTTAATGTCTTAAAAATAATTGATCAGAGCTTAATTTCAGTCCATTTTTATGACTCCATTGTTTTTTTTGCATTGCATACAATTTTTAGCACATGAGCAACGATCACAGTTAAAAATGGAAGCGTTTTGAAGCTGAAGTTTTGTCACTTGGTACAGTCAGATATTATCATTAAATATGCTGTATGTTGAGTCCACAGTGCAGTACATCACAATCTGTGAATTCTATATTTTGAAAGCTGTAATAGAAATATGGCATCTTGTTTTATTTAATCCATGTTTATCAGCATTAATGCTTTAATCATTTTAAGAATCAGAGAGGTAGCCGTGTTAGTCTGGAATTGCAGAAGTGACAAAGAGTCCTATGGCACCTTAAAGACTAACTAAAGTATTGAAGCATAAGCTTTTGTGGGCTAATACCCACTCATGCGACGAAGTGGGTATTAGCCCACGAAAGCTTATGCTTCAATACTTTAGTTAGTCTTTAAGGTGCCACAGGACTCTTTGTCACTTAATATTTTAGTATTACTGAAATAGTCAAAAATGCATAAAGATACATACACAAGTCCCTCCTTTTATTTTAAGAAAGTTACTGGGCTTTTTAAGATAAAGCCTACGTTCTGGCTGTCGCTTTAGATAGCAGTGACTGATCTCTGTACAAAATCAATGTAGTTATTTCTCCTGCAGCATATGAGCAGTGCTGAAATATTTGTGATTTATATGTAAGAGGTGAAACTCCATATGATGTGGCAGTTACAGGGACACAGTACTATGTGGTGGGTAAAAGCTTAATCACCGTACTGTTGGAACTGTTATGTTAAAAGTTATTCGTGCTAAGTAAATTGAGATAAGGTAATTGCATGATCATCCATTTGTTCAGTCACCTCTACCTCCTCCCCACCTTTTCTTAATTTGCATCCATAGATTTCTCTCCCCTTCTGATCCTTAAATTAGGATCTGTGTTTTTCTTCCTTTATGCCTGTTTCAATTTCATTAGTCTCTGTGATTCACATGTCCTCCTGTTCCGGCCCGTATGGTGTTCCTTTTCTTTGCTCAATGTTAAAGTGGATCCTGTCTGTTTAGGAATCAACTATGGTGTTTGAAAAGGGTGAAGAATATTTGCCAAGTTGGGAAAGGAACAATGTATCCTCTTTCTCTCATGCTAAGATAGAAAAAAAAAAGGTCTTTGGTTTAATGGTTCTTTATATGCTCAGCTGCCTTGAACTACAGGAAACCAAGCCTCTAGCCAGTGGCGCTCATATTGGAAATCTTCTTGTTTACCTAATTGGTTATAATTTTGTGATGCAGTAAAATGATGGTAAGAGAAGTCTGGATTTGTGTAGGCCACGACTTGCTTACATGGGGGGGGGAGGGGGTTGGGGGGAGGACTGATTCGTTCAAGCGGTGTAAAGATATGATAGAAGAAATGCAGCCGAGAGCTTTCTCTTTTATTGATTAAAAAAATTGGGGGTGAGCGAGGCAAAAATGGACTTTCATAAACTTAGTGGGAAGCAGTTTTTGAAGGATCTCTTAAAGGTTCTACTCTCTCTGAACGGGCGCTTTTCTCTTCTGACCCTGGCATTACTGTAATGCCACATGGCCCAAGAACTATATCACTATTTACCTTTTAAAAGCCTCACTGTCATTTTTTCACTCTCTATTTTTTAACTGCCGCGAAAGGAAAATTAATATCCCAGCCAGCTTTAAAAGCAAGGTCAGCACTACAGTTCTCCTTTTAATAATAATTAATAAATAACAAGGCTTTCCTAATATTTTGAATTGTTCTGCGTAATACACAACAAGCAGTAGGTAGACATGCAAGATCTGATTTCCTTTCTTTTAAACTAGCTAGTTTTTAATGGTCACCAAGTCAGTTTTCTTTTTGCAAATTTAAGTGGAAATTTCCTGCACACCTTAAAGATTTCCTCCCCCGTCCTCCTTCCCTTCAATGCATCTTCCTACAGGAAGGATGCAGAAAATGTCGAGTACGGAGGGGTGAGCGAACATGTGATGCTTCAAAACTCAGGGAGGACTTCAAAAGGGAAAAAATCACTTTTCTTACGTGAATTGCGAAGCATTACCAGCCAGGAAGCTGTCTTTGTGTGTGTTTGAGAAATTCAGGGTAGGAACAGATTTTAGAAAGTTGCCTGGTTTGTGCTATGGCAGGTAGGCCCTTGTTAGAACAATTCTGCAGCCATGAAGAAGCCAGTGAAATAGAGAGAGGAAGCAGTTAGAAGTGCAAGAGTATTTGTGGTTTGCAGGGGGAAAGGGAGGGTTTTGTCAAGCGCGGTCTGTGGGGGATATTGTCCCTACACATGGTTGTCTGTGCTTCTGTCATCATTTGTGTGAAGGAAGAAAATGAGGCTTTTTTAGTAGGGAGAGTTCTGATTTATCAATAGAGGCCTTGTCCTCTGTTACAATAGGCAGTTAGCTTAGGGCAGGACCTTAGGCAGAAATGAGCTCCGTTAAACTCGAAAGGGCTCAGGACACTGTATTTGCTATAATGGGGCAAAGGGAAGTAGATTACAGGAGCAAATGTTTTGACACCTGACTAAGCATTCTTTTTAAAAAAAAAAACATTCCAAGTCCAGTTAGTAGCTTAGGCAGAATTAACATAAATCTTTATTCTTTAAGGAAATTCTCCATCTGTGTTTTTTTTAAATCTTAGTTTAGTGTGTGTGTGTGTTTTGTTTTGTTTTGTTTGAAATCAGTCTGAATTATTGATGTTAAGGCACTTTGGGTTTGGTGTTACCTTGTGAAAGTTAACAGTTCCCAGCAAGTGCTGTTACTTGATCATTTTGAATAAGATGGTGAAGGAGGCAGTATAAGTTGTCTACAGGTGTTCTGATTAGCTGGGCACACTGAAATCCTGGGAGAATATTTCTGTTTGTTAAGACTTTTCTGTTGATCTAGTTTCCTAATCGAAAGGTTCACCCTTGTGTAAGACCAATCAGAGATCAACCTTTAGAAAAGACATTTCTTTACTCTTTAATTGGCTCTCTGCAGCTGTTAACATCTGTTAATATTTTACTGGTTGCAATCCGCATAGCTGTAATAGCAGCACCTGGAAAACACACAAAGACAAGGTATACACCTAGTTTTGATGAAAACCGGTCCTGAATAAGTACCCTTAGCTGGCGGGGAGAGAGCAGTCCCTGGGAGGGCCTCGTAATTCAAGACCACTGTAGATCTTCTACATCCACCCTGGAGGAGGGGAGAAGACTGACAAACCCTCTTCTGTGCTGCTTTTGTTTTATTGTACTAGTCTCATAAAGGCACTTTCAGACCCCATCTTTCTTCTTCAGAAAGGGAAAGCAATAGGGGAGTATTGAAGAGGAGGACATGGCGAAAAAGACAGGCGGAGCTATAGCTCCATTTGTTTTCACTATCTGTTGATTAATAGGTTTAGAGGTGAATGGCAAGCTTTTATTCCTCTTGGGTTACGAAGAGTGGGGGGTCTTGGATACAAGGGCCTAATCAATCTTTCACTTGCCACGTTCCAAATTACGAACAGTATGGGGGGTGGATAGGGGTGTCTAGGATGGTGGCGGAACATCTCCAGCAGGCTAGCAGAACTAGATGCTTTAAGAATACTTGAAAGGTTAGGGGTCAGTCAAGGGGGTCTTTCCCCCGCTGTAGTCACAGGAACTGTGTGTATAGGACAGGAAGGTTTTAAGCTTTGCTTCTTGCCAAAATCCCCTTTTGCCCTCCATCGTTAGCTATTCAATATATAATTATGGGCATTGACTAAGAAAACAAGAGAGATTCAAGGTTACGGGGCCTGGCTTTGTAGTTAGGCCAAGAGAAGAGGCTTCTGCATCAAACAATGTAACCGCTACAATCCAAGTTCCTTAGTGTCTTAGGGAATTTTCTGTATTTTTGTATTTTTTGTGCATCCATTTTTACAGAGGCCATATTAACCTGGCACAATAAATTTCTTGTTTTCTGTGCTACACTGTTCTGTGTTCTTATTAACGTTACTTTGAATATACACAGAGTTTTTATCACCTGAGTCAAACTGCCCCGATATACAGGAATTGCAGAAACAGAAACTTCCTATTAAAAGTTTTTATTTTTGCATCTCCACTAAAATGAACAAAGTGTAATTATTATGTTATCATTCAGGCAGGCAAGGATTAGGGGCTGGGTGTTGTTAGTGATTTAGTGAGGAGCTATTAATTGTTATACAGTTTATATTGGCTTCTTCGGTAGATTGAAAATATTAATTGAAGGGATGTACTACCTTCATAGTTCTACACACATATAGCTCTTTCATTTTAATGTTGTTACCATCCAGCAAAGAGTAATGCACAGTGACTTCACATGCATTTCCAGCAAGTTTCACCTAAATTATTTGGATTCTTTTGGGGTGCACCCACCCGTTTTAACATCCCCACAAACTGTATGTCTCCCCAATCCATTTCAGCCCACAATTCAGCATTGCTTTTTAATACGGAGGGTTAAGTTATGGTTTGAGTCATCTTTGGTTATGCATTTCCAAAACTGTTATCAAATTCCGTTGTAGACATGTAATTGCTGAGTGCACGTGGGTCCAATTTCATCTTTCCTGAATCAACATAGCCAATCAAGAAAAATGAACTTTTGTTGTAATTTGTATTTTGTCCTCTCCCCTCTTTCAATCCAAAGCACTAATTACCTTGCTTAGAAGAATGGGGGAGGAGGGGCCTCCTAGCAGGTTCCTTGGAATGCTACAGAGGTGTATTTTGGGGGTTCTATTTCTGCTGTTGCATAATTTGTTACTAATCTATATGCAGTGGTACAGCTCCGCTTTTCACATATGTCATACCCTGAATGGGATGTTTAAAGTTGCTGTTTCCAGAAAAGAAATTCCATTTTCTCAGAATGGCTTTTATCTGATATCTTAAACCATCCGGGGCAAAGTACTAGAAAATATACTACAAAGAGCAACCATGCATTGACAAGAGGGGATGGGCTAAAACAATCTAATAGGTCTTTACTATCTATAAAAAATTATAACTTTTAGGATATACCTGGTTATAACCACTGGGGAGTGTTAGGGACGGCACATGTGACTCAGGCAAAGCTCCCATTGAGTTCAACGTGAAAAGCAAGTTCAGCCTTAAGCCTGCCCTTGCCCACAACGTAATCCTGTCTTGTGCTGTTTTTCAAGGGCGCTTATTTAAAATAGGTCAGTAATTCTGCTTTTAAAGACTAGCTTGCTTAGTTGGTTTATGCATAATTGGCAGTTCTTCTAAAACATTCATCCCTTCCTCTTGTAAATTATTGGCGATCTTCACACTGAGGCAAGACCCCCTCCCCCTTCTTTTTTGATCTGCTATACACAGAATACGAAATACAATACAAATGCAGAGAAATCTAGGTTGGATGTAGTGTATTGATACAGTTCCAATGTTACTTGCAGCCAGACAATCATTGTTTTGGGGGTGGGGTTTGCCTTGTTTTCCCCCAGTCTCCCCAAATCCACTCTTCCCTGTCATCCTGCCTTCTCTTGCATGATCACAGGGCTGGGAAGAGCCGAAGGCCCAGATCCTATAAACCCTTACTCGCATGAGCCGTCCCTTTGATTTCCGAGGGACCCAGATGCATGAATGGAATGTAGTCACCTAAGGAAAGGTTTGCAGAGTCAGGCTCTGACCTCCGTTTCTTTGTTGGGAAGGTGTTCGGTAACGTGATAATTTGTCTTTTCTTGCTTGACTCGCACCATTTTGCAGTGGTGTTTCTGGGCTCTTGGAACATCAGACCAGTGGGCGGTGGTTTCACACAGCTTCCATGCACTGTCAGAGCCAGGCCAACACAGGGGCTAATAAGTATGCAGAGTCAACCTCAGTTTGTCAGTTTATTTGCCCCTCCAAAGTTGTTTCCTTAGTATTTTCTAATAAAATTAATCCACTTGGGTTGTTTTAATGTTTTCTATCAAAGAAAGAAAAGAAAAAAGAAAAAAAGAAAAAAACCTGCTGCAAAAGCCATACCGTATTTTGTTAGCATATCGGGGCCTGGCTGAATGCTTTTCCAACCTGATGTCTAGCAGTGCCCTCCCAGTTGCTTCTCTGTGCCACTCTTACCGGCCACATCACGTGTTATCCAACAATAAAGATTCACAAATCTTTTGACCAGTGATTTCCTCTTGTCAGGAATTACAGTTCTTTGTGATCTGTAGTTTTCAGACAGTTGCTTTGCACGGAATGTCACATGGTGCTACATGGAGAAGCTGATAGTTTGGACAATGGAAAATATCTAATATGACTTATCTGAAACCCTTGCCAAAGTTTTCAGTATTGCCAAACTTTTCCAGGATGGGTCACTCTTAAGAACCCAGAACTTTGTTAGGTTATTTCAATTGACTTTTTTCACATAAGGGGCCAAATCCAGCCCTCAGACACCCTGATATAAATGCAGAGTAACTATTCTGGTCACGCATTGTCGTCTGTATGACATGACCTATGATCCTGTGAGCACAATACACGGTAATTGGCAGCACTGGATTTCACATACTAGCTGTGATCTATGTCATACAGCTACTATTTGGCATGTACCGCTGCGTGAAAAGATTAAAAAATAAATAAAAACAAAGTAAAAGTTATGGAAAATAGCTCACAAATTATTATTTGAATGTACCCCCCAAAAGACAATAACATTCAACATTAACCTGCATTTGAGATGGGTGGTATTTTTCAAAATTCAGTATGCTCCCCCCACCCACTGTAGAAATTATCACCCTTTAACTAAAGTTGGAAATACAAATAAATGTGCTTTTAAGAGATGCACAAAATGTTCAGACTGAGCTCAAGTCATATTTTGTTCAATACATCACTTGGAAAAAAATAGCTGCTTGATAACTTGTACTGGCAAGTTTCAGCCCTCTGAATTTTAGTGCCCTTTAGGAATAGGGCTTAGAATGAAAACACTGACAAACCCTGAACTGTAGCGGCGCTAGTGGGCGCCACTGGAGTATCACTTCTTTCTTTAATGTGATTCCTTTTACTTGATGTTAATGCAAGTTGTGCCTTACTTAAAGTAATAAAAGGAAATGAAGACACATTCTAAAATGAAAGTTGACTCTAATCCATTCATCATCTAATACTAGCCTCTTTATCTTTGCTGGTACCTAATCTGGTTAAATGTCCCTGTTGTAGGATTTTAGTGAAAATCCTCTGTGGGGAATAGGGTTTTTTGCAATTGGATTACTTGCAGTAAATGGTCCACCAGTTCACTTGTTTCAGCTTAATTTTTTTCTTTGTGATCTTGTAAGGGTAAGTTACAGTTCAACTCGCTCTTTGTCTGCTTTTCTTTCTTCACAAAAAAAAAGAATAATTTTGCAAGTTATGAAAATATAACAAGAAAAATCTCATAATATCTGTGTGACTTTTGGGGTGGGGTTTTGGGTTTTTTTGTTTGTTTGTTTGTTTTTTTGCTAATTGAGTTTTCTTTTCAATGTCTGCATCTACATTCTTGCCGTTATTTGAAAATAAATCTGCATGTTTTAGTAGCACAATTCATCGGTATACAGTTCACTTATTAGTGCTAGCTGTTGAACTGATAATTGATCAGCTCTCTTATAATATGCATAAAATCTGCAAATGATCATCTGGCAGTTTAGTACTGCCAGATGAAGGGAATACTCCAAAATTATGAGGACTTTTTATGCAGCCTCTTTATAAAAGAATTGCAAAATGTAGACTGGTAGCTGGGAGGGAAGGGAAAGACCTTCAGGTTACTAAGCATTAGGATCTCTTGCTAATTAAACTAGGGGACTCCGTCAGCATCTCATTAAAGAGTGTGCATGCATTACAGAGGTGAAGCGTGAGGTGGCGTAAGAAAAATAAAAATCTACTGCCCCATTAGGGAGCACAAAGGGTCAAAGAGAATAAAGAAAGATTCTTACCCACTTACTTGTGAACAGGAAGGGGAAGAAAATTGCGGCAGAAACATGGAGGGAAAACATAAGAATCACGTTACAACTCTTGGCAACATACATTTCTTTAGATAATTCCCAAGGCTTTAGGGGAGACGAGTGTGCAGCCTTGTTAACAAAGGGTATCTCCCTGCATCCTTTTTTTCTTTTGACAGTCTAACAAAGTACCAGTTGTGCAGCACCCACACCATGTACACCCTCTTACGCCGCTTATCACGTACAGCAATGAGCATTTCACGCCAGGAAACCCTCCTCCACATTTACCAGCCGACGTAGATCCCAAAACAGGTAGGTGGGGAGTCTTGTTGGGAGGGGGTTGGAGGAACCATCTATGTTGTTTGTTTGGTGGGGTGAATTTCCCGTGCTGCAGGGGCAAACAGTTGTGAAATACGCTGAGAGAATCCAATTTGCTTTTGAATCACTCTCCTAAATTAAGACGAGGAAGACTTTGTAGCACCTTAGAGACTAACCAGTTTATTTCAGCATAAGCTTTCGTGGTTTTTATGCTGAAATAAACTGGTTAGTCTCTAAGGTGCTACAAAATCTTCCTTGTCTTATTTACGGATACAGACTAACATGGCTGCTAATCTTAAATCTCTCCTAAATTAGTGAAGCTTTCAATATAAACCTGTTGGGCTAAGTTTTCATCAAAAGCTCAGGAAGCTGCACATGGAACACTGGGCCTGCAGTCATCTGTGCCTGTATTTCTGTGCAGCAGAGGTGGAGCAAATACTCCCCGTTTCGATCTCTGCCTGATTTGCAGGAGCAACCCAAGGAGTTAAACATGTTCATTCTGTGATGTGCACTTACAAACGTACAGCTGGAATTTTAAAGGTGGTAGGTCGCAGCCAGTTTCAAAATGAATCTCTCTGATTCCCCCAAACCCATTGTTTCTGTGTCAGGGGTTCAGCCATTTTTCTCTTATAAGTTGAATTTCCGTCCACCCGGGCTGCCTTAGTTCCATCTGCATGCTTGCAACTTTTTCCCCCAAAAGTAAGTCTACCCATGGCTCAGTTCTCCCTGAAGAGCAATCTTCTCGACTACAGAGCAACTTAAAACCCTGCCTCGATTTATTGGTCTTAACAGAATAGAATTTACATGTTGTTCTACCTTTAAGAAGGGAACTCTGTTTAACATGAGGCCCCGGTGAAGTCATATATAGGCTACGTCTATACTCCAGTTAAACACACACGGCTGGCCCGTGTCAGCTGACTTGGGCCTGGGTGGCGTAGGCTATGGGTCTATAAAACTGCAGTGTGGACATTCGGGCTCAGGCTGGAGCCTGGGCTCTGAGACCCCACAAGGCTGGAAGGCTCCAGCCTCAACCCAAACATCTACACTGCAATGTTATAGCCCCAGAGCCTGAGTCCCACGAGCCGGAGTCAGCTGACCCCGGCCAGCCATGGGTGTTTTGCTGCAGGTCCCGACACCGATAGTGTCGGTCTTCCTTTCTTCAGGCTCCCCGGAGTTCTCAGTGGCAGTGTTTTGTTTTTGTTAATCCAAATCCCTGCTAGTTAATTAGAAGGCAAATTTGAAACAGTGACTTCACGTCAGAGTTTGTCGAAAGAATTGCTCTATGCTAGGCCTATCATATGCAGATAAATGATCTAAACACCAGTCCGTGAATGGACTGGTACCCTATTAACTGTTGTTCACTTTACACACCGCAGCTGGGGCTTCCTTCTAATTGTACTTAATGCTAATTTTGCATGGCTTAAAAGGAGCCATCTAGCCATCCCTGTAAAGTGAATGGCACAGTCAACCACTCATTTAAATAATGGTAGTACAGGGAATAGCTTTTAAATGGTTATCGTAAAACATATGATTAACGTCTGTAGACTGTTTACTTTTCTTCTGTGAACATTCTTTCAAGTGTGCAAATAGCTCGCTGTATGGTTAAAGTCAGTTAATCTGTTTGGTTTTTGTAATGGAGAAAAAGTGTCTGCATGAAAATGTCACACAGGGAGATTTAATTTAGAGATTAAAAGCTTCCTGAGTGATTTTTAAAAAAAATACTTTTCATCCGTGAATGCAGTGCCCCTTCCTTCTAATGCTCCCTGTTTTAATTCTGTTTTTGCCATACTATTTGAAGGTCCCAGTCCTATAACCATTATCTGAGAAAGTCCCATCAGACTATATATATGAAACTGAATTCTTTTAGTTCTGAATATGAACAGCAACAGGACTAAAATATCTCCATGCCTCTTCTTTTTAGCAAACACTATCAGGACTCTGCCTTCTCACCGTCAGGATTTTAGGGTAGAACAGAGACACAAAATCAAATGCCTCATGAACACCAAAAGTGGGAACCACTTGGAAATGTAATGGTTTATTTTGGAGGTTTACTCGGAATGGGGAACAAGGTGGGGAGCGGCTGGGGGCCTCCATCCTTTCAGGTCTCTCAGAGAAAAATCCTGAATGATTGTGGGAGGAGACCATCTTTTCGTTCTGTTTGTACAGCGCCTAGCACTGTGAGGTCTGGGTCCATGATGGAATTGTAAGGACTATTGCAATACAAATAATTAATAATGGGCTTTGATTGGTGGTAGAGTCGGAAGAATCAAACCTCACCTGTCTTTTGATGAATCTCATTTACTTACAATACAAAGTGACCCATTCTGGCAAGTGCAGGTTAAGGCAGTGGGCCAGCTGTTGGAACCAGTAATCAAAGTCAATAGCATAACCACAGCATAGAAACCTATATAATTTTTCTACCCCATTTTATTTACTTTCCTGACCCAATATTTGTCATTTTACTTTCCTCTTCCCTAGGAATTCCAAGGCCTCCGCATCCTCCGGATATATCTCCTTATTATCCGTTATCACCGGGCACTGTAGGGCAAATCCCCCATCCGCTAGGATGGTTAGTACCACAGTAAGGAGTTCCATTTTTTTATTTCCATTTTGATTTTTTGACATGTATAATTTGTAATGTAAAAAAAAGTATGTATATGTGTTGAGATAAGTGTATTTGCCAGCTGCCACTTTATGATGTGGGTGAATTGATAACTGCTCAATAAAGATTAAATAAGCCTGGGGCTCTGATACCAAGTCATATGGTATTACGCAAACATGGGCACTCAAGCATCGCTACACATGTTGTCTTTAACCAGCTGATGGCCTATGAGGCATAAATTCATAGCCTCCCTGTTAAAACACTTTATAAATACATTTTTGCTGGATGTCTCATTTTTCACAGTCCCCTGAGTTTGATTTTGTGGTGACTGATGATGGTTTCAGGGATGTGCATGTTTTTAAAATAATGTCATAATTAACGTACCTCTATAATTACACCTGCTATGGTATGAGTCCCTGTTTTCCATGTGGGGATGGGCAGAGTTTAAGTTGGCTGGTGAAATGGGTGACACCTGATTGAAATGGGAGCAACTTGTGAGTGAATTTTTAGTAAAGACAAGAAAAGTGAATTCGTTCAGATTAAAGGTTCTTCCCCCCCCGCCCCGCCCCGTCCATTTGTTTATTGTTTGCACACGTAGAACTTGTAGGGAATGGGAGTCTCTCAAATGAAATTCTGTGACTCATTGATACCTGATGCCATCTCTGAAATGGATTTATAATACCTCCTTTTCCCACAGGGCTTCTATGCAGTTTACTTGATTATTGTTTGTAAAGAACACTGAGGTCCTGGAAGAAAGGGGTCTCTTCATTACAGTATCATTTTTTATTACCGTAAGAGGTGTTATTCACATATAAAGGATATTTCAGGCCTCACTGATACTGGGAAGCTCAGGCTGAGTTGCCCAAGGGCAGGAGTACTGCATTATGGTCTTGATTATTTGCTCTAGCCACATAGATGGACTTCACCAGTCCTTGAGGAAATGGGATATGTATAAGGAACTAAGTAGGGCTAGAGGCCATAAAATTAATACATGCACCTAGACCTGAGGACATGAATTGGGGGTGGAGTGCAGTCCTTCCATGGCCTCTGTTCCAGTATGGGGAGTCCCTGGTCACTGGATATGCATATGTGGATTCAAGGGAACCTTGACACAACGTGGCCGCAGAGATCCTTCCTCAGAAGCCCACATGAGAGATTGTTTCACACACATCCCCTCCTCACAGAGTTTTGGCGCTTATAGGGCACAAAGGGGTCTTCACACTATGAAGAGAAGGGGTCATAGTTCACCCTTGTGCTGGCTGTGTCCAAAGGGGCAAATTTCACCAGAAATGCACAGATGTAGCAGAAACAGAATCCCAAGGCATTGTTCTATCTAATCCCTGTATGTGGGTGGTGATTTCTCTCTTGCTTGGTGAACCAGGTTACCATTAGGATGCAGGCCCCACGCTTGTATACATTGGTTTCTTTTTTTCTCGCAGTGGTTAGTCCATCCCACCTGTATAGTTCTCGGGCATCCCCTGAGTCTTGTGGATTAGTCGTTTTTTTTTAATGGAAGAGGGCTGTAGAATAAAGAAGATGACACTCCTGACAAATAAAATAAGAACACTCAGTTTGTGACTGAAAACTGTAAAGTTAAAGTGAGGGAGTAATGGATAAAAGTGCCCTCATCTCTTAGCCATGGCCAGCTATCATTTCTGGTGGAGACTTAGTGTGTCTTGGCCTTTTGTGGACATACGTGTCATCTTTGGGCATTAGATCATGTCTGCCATAGGCAGGTAGATATAACCACAGGATTTGGTGGCCAGTTTCCCAATGCATATGGAAACACTCACCTCCATATCAGGTTCAGGAGACCCAAACCATCAATTTACGCTGCTGTATTTATTTATCTACTCACAATTTTTATGTTCTTTTTATGGGATCTTTGTTGTGGGTTTATACCAATAATCCCATCATTAAAAAAAAAAAGAATCATTTTTATAATAGTACAAACATCCAGCAAAGGTAGATACAAGTTTTTATTTTAACTTCTCTACCTTTTTTGTTTCACAACCAGCTATTGCACTCACCTATCCTAAACTGGCCTGGTTACCTCAAATGGGTTATGCTTAAAAAATAAAACAAAATAAGTATCCTACCGGCACCTCTGATATATATTTGAAGGACAGATAAAAAGAACCAGCCAGCACAGACAAATCTCAATCAGAAAAAGTTGTGTGTCTTTCATGAGGATGCTGTTTTGCATGTTGCTGTATTTTTTAATTATTGTAATGAGGTGTGATTGTCTATTGGTTACCCACAATACTTCTTGGGGACTCTCCCCCGGTAACTCTTGTCAACACTTGTTAATCTGACAAAAGGCTACAAATTAAGCTCTGTTAATTTAATGTTTTCTCACCGAGATCTAAATACCGAAAGAGGCCCAAAGCGCAACTGAAGTCCTTTGATTCACTGTACTTTATTTTGGTATAAATTTACATTCATTATTGTTTTCCTTTGGATGTGTAGCCCTCAATTAGTGTGATGGCTCCATTAAAGCAAGCGAGACTTCGCCTTTAATTATTACAACAAAACACCTAGTTTCAGCTTGGGGAGAGGGTCTCTATTGACATAAGCAGAGGTTATAAAATTTAATTAGCCATTCCTATCAGATTTATGGCATTCAAATTGTTCTGTGTTTCTTTCCTTTGATCCTTGCTGTACAATCCCCAAGATTTTTGTTCTGATCAAAT